>JAZKJV010000728.1:286867-331508 GCA_037367405.1 Ottelia alismoides | reverse complement strand
TAGGAGCGGTGCTGATGCCGCTTGATGAATACCCATTCATCACTCTTTATTCTATTATTTTAGCTACAAAAACCTTTGCAAATACATGCAGATATGTGTAAATACAAATAAATACCAAAAGCATGCATTGTGTAAAAACCTATAATTAGCATGTTTTTGTGCACAAAATAAAAGAATAAAGAGCAAAAAGAAAAAGAGGGAAATATTTAGAATAAATATTGAGCAACCTAACCCAAGGGAGGGCTCAGCATGGGACTGACCGCATAAAAGCCAAAGTAGAGGGAGATAGGGCTCACATGTGTATATACTTTTGTAAATAAATAAAACTATATATTTTCCTCACCCAAAAATATGTTGTAAATATGTGTACATATTGTGTGTATATTCTATTAAAAACAAAATAAAAATTTTAAAATTCAAAAATACAAAAATACCCTTTCACCATGTGCATAAACCACACCTTTGTATTTATCTAACCCTATAAATAAATGTATTTATTTCCTAAACTTTTTGTAAATATTCTATGTTATATTTTGTAAATAAAATAAATAACAAGAAACAAAACAAAAATCAAATTAAAAATTACAAAATCAAAAATACCAAAATACATTGTATAAATACCATGCATATGTATATATTCAACCATTTATTTCACCCTTGTATATAAGTGATAAAAATCAAATAAAAATAGTCTTTTATTCCATATTTTATCTTGTAAATAAATAAAATACAAAATTAGCATAAAAACACCTAAAAATAACAAATAAAAATCAAAAATAAAAACTCCATGTAGTGTACATATACCTATATATAGAGCTACCCTATTTTTATTTCCAAAAATTAATTAAAAATCACCAAAAAATAGAAAAAAATAAAAGAAAAATATTTCATGTTTCAAGTTTTTTCTAATTCGACCTATTTCTACCCTAAAATAATAAAACAAAAACCGGGCACACGTGGCAGCTTCTGGATGGTCCACGGGGGAATGTTGACCCCGGTCAACTCCCCCGCGACCTCCTTCCTTTTCTGGAAGTCGCGTGCCGCGCCTTCTTCCCCGATTTTTCCCACGCGCTCCAGGCTGTCACCCACTCAACCCCCGCGCCCGGATTCTTCGCCATTCATCCCTCTCCCTCGCCGGATCTTCAGCCATGAAATCAAAGCCTTCCATCTCCGTCGAGCCTCAACCCTAGACGCCCCTGTCACTCTATATATTTTCACCTCCGCCGCCTCCGCGCCGCATCTTTGGCCCTTCTCTTCCTTCCCAGTGACCTCCATCGGCATCGCGAGAGTGACAGCAAGCTTTGCCCTTGTTGCAGTGAGGTGAGGAGGCGTAACCATCGATCCGGCGTAACTTCGCCGTCCTTGCTCCGCCGCCGGCGTTGAGCATCGAGCTTCAGGCCTTGACGCCCTTCGAAGCTACGACCAGGAGCAAGACCAGCTCCAGCACAGTCTCCAGCATTCACCAGGTAGCCTTAGTTTCTTTTAGTTTCGTCTAATTTAGGATTTCGCCCAAATCTCATCTCCGACCCATTTCCCTGATTCCGATCACCTCGCGTTACATCTCGTCCATCCGACCATCTCATCACCTCCGCCGTACCCCCGCGCACCTTCTTCACCCATTCGCACAACCTAGATCGCACAGGATCTGGGAGTCGAGCTCCACCACCGTCGCCTCGCCGGAGCTCTTTCGCCCCACCGCATCGTTCACCTTCACCCCGCTTTCTTGGGTCGAGGCATTTTGCCCTCGACCCGCGAAGCTTCTTGAGTACTTTACAGGTCCAAAGGGAGGCGTCTGAGGCTTCCCAACTTCCAGCCAGGAGCTTCATCTCCGCCGACTTCGCCGGAGCTCTTCAGAGCTCGGCTAGGTCATTGGAGACCCGCAGCAGCTGCGCAACTTCACGCCGGATCTTCTCCGACCTTCAGGCGCAGCAGAGGAGGACCGGAGTCCACGCACGAGGCCGGCGAAGTTCGCCAGCCAGCAGTTCTTCCTCCATCTCCCAGAGCCGTCCGATGAAGCCCTCGCTCCAGTTCTGATCGCATCCGTCCATTCTTCGAGGAGCAGCAGCCGTCGATCCATCCGAGGAGCGCATCTGGACCATTGATAGAAGAGGAGAGAGGCGCAGCGTTTCAGACGTCAGATCATCCACGTGGGCCTCTCCCCACCGTCGATCGAGCCGAAGAGGAGAAGAGAGGAGTCGCGCCGCCATCCAGACCGTTCGATCTACACGTGGCGCGCATCTGACCGTCAGCTAATAAAGGGGTAAATATCGTAGGCCCCCCCTCTTAGTTTGTCATTTACTTTTTAGTCCTGTAAATATTTTTGAAAACTTTTTCACGTAGGGTAATTTGCATTTGGAACCTTGTGCTTTATTTTAATTGCATGTATACCCCTGTGTGTTTGTGAACACGTGCGTCGTCGCGTGTATTTTGGGCTTTTTACATATCTAGTCCTGTAGATCTGGAGTGTTATGGAATGAATGAATACTTTTGATTAATTGCAGTTATGCCCCTGTGAGCATTGTTTTTGTGCATGTGCGTATTTATTGGGCTTTTTGCGACTTTGGCCTTGGGCTTTTGATACGAGTTATCAATAAGCCCTGGGACTTAGTTTTTCTTGCAATATAGTCCCTGTGTGCCCCAGCCACGCGCGACGCGCGTGACTTGCTGGGCTTTTTGCACCAGTGACCCCCAGGTCTTGGGTATTTGCACATTGGTCCTTGTGCATAGTATCCTCTTGTTTATTTTTGAATAAATATCAAACGACCTCCAAATCCAATGAAATTTTGACACATGGCTCCTGCCATGGTGTAGGAATTTCTATGATTTTTGGGGACATTTTTGATTCCATTTATTATTTTTAAAAATTCAAAAACCCATATTTTAGCTACTGTTTGACTTTAAAAATACCAAAAAAAATATAAAAATTCCACCAAAAATTCAAAAAAAATTATTTACTGTTGTTTGTTCGTTGATTGATTTTCTAGCCAATTTTGGCTACTTTCCATTACTTAAAAATCCTAAAAATTCAAAAACCCCTAAAAACTCATAAAAATTATAATAAATAAATTAAAAATCCAAAAACAATAATTAGGGTGTCTAAATTTTCCTTGTTCTTCATAGACTATAGGAAAATTACCTCCAGGGTTGTTTGAAACTCTTAAATATTTTATTCTTGAGTTTCTAACCTTGCTGGACAGTACCCTCTGTTTGTTGCATTGTTTGATTTTTAACAATTAATTTAACCATTAGAAAAATTCTAAAAATTCACCAAAAACAGTAAAAAACTTAAAAAACATGAAAACCAATTTTCTGGAATTTTTGCATTATTGTTGGAGTGTTGTATAAATTGTTGAAGTTGCCTTGTATTTTCCCTTCTTTCATTTTCTCATCTTTTAAAAAAAATCTAAAAAATTATAAAAACAAATAAAAACACAAAAAAGTACTCTCTTGGATTCTGACTACATCGTAGGCTTCTTAAGCCAATCTGTGCTCCTTGAGTTCGACCCTGGGAGCTATACCAGGTTAATCCTATAGCTAGACCACTTCTCTGTATTTTATTGATTTATCTTCATCTGTGGTTTATTTTCTTGATTGACGCATTCTGAGCAATTGAGGACAACGACATTGTGATTTATTTTCCACCTCGGTTGTTAGTGTGATTCCCGCGTCGTCACCGCTACAGATGATATTGAAGATGGTGGTGCTGATGCCACCAATGATGGAGACCAAGACGACGGTGCTGATGCCGTCGTGATACCAGGTGCAGACGGTGGTGCTGATGCCACCATTTTGGATGATGAACCAGAGCGCGGTGCTGATGCCGCGAAGACAGGTGCTAGTGGTGGTACTGAGGCCACCACATCCACTTTTGTTGAGCCATCTGTGATGTTACCACATTTTGTATCTAAAGACTGTGGGAACAAAAACAAAAACAAAAATATGAATAAAAGAAAGGTTTCTGTTCAAATTGCGGATCCATATGTGGTGAATGATGATTTTTGTATGAATTCTCCGTCTTCACAGGCACAGGGACCTATTCCTAGTCCTCCATCTGAGGAGGCCCCTACCATCCCCTTCCCTGAGGCACTCCGCCGAGCGAAGGGGAATAAAAAAGAAAATCCAAAAAAGAATCAGCAGGTAGAGTTTGGCAACGAAATGATTGACAGATTTCACATTCAGCTGACTCTACGAGAAGCGTTTGAGCATATCCCCTTCTTCAAGAAGAACTTGAAAGAAACAACTGCTGTCAGAAGGAAGAAGAGGCACTGAGATCAAATCCATATGCTCATGCATAACACTTGCTGCGCCATTCAGAACACATTGCCAGCCAAGCGACAAGACGCAGGAGCTCCCTATGTCAGATGTGAGATTCAAGAGCAGCAGTTTGATCGTACTCTATTAGACAGCGGCTCTTCAATCAACCTCCTTCCGGCAGCCTTACTCAAGCAGTTCGAGTTTGGCCCTCTTCTTCGAAGCAGAACCGTCCTTCAGTTTGCTGATAGGTCGATTAAGAGGTCGAAGGGGTTATTGAAAGACGTGGTCGTTACCATTCAGGGCCTGAAATTCCCCGTGGACTTCGTTGTGTTGGACATGGAGATCCCTGAGTCGGTAACTGATGCCCCCATCATTCTCGGACGTCCATTCTTGGCCACAGCCAAGGCGGTGACCGACCATGATAGTGGGAAGGTATGCTTTCGCATAGAGGGCGAAACCATACAAATAGAGACGATCGAAGAGATCAGAGCCAGAGAGGCAGAATGCTCAGAATAGTCCAGCGAAGCAGAGCAGATGACAGAAGAGGAGTTAGACATCCACCAGGTTTGTGACTTTGAGATGACTGATGATGAATCCAACTGGACAGATCCCGTAGCACCGACCCTCGCCTTGCCTACAGATTCACTGTATCTCAAGCTCATGGCAGTCGAGAGCCGGGAGAGCACATCCCTGGATGAGGATATTTCTGAGGCTGACAGTGTTGTGATGAGTGGTGCTGAAGAATTTCAATCTTGCTCATCGTCTTCCGATCCCTCGGATTCAGACATAGACTGGGATGACTTTGATGATTACTTATGAAAATCCACATAAGTATTTTTCAAAAAAAATAAAAAATCTAAAAAATAGACTGGAAGAGTCAAGTTAGCTTCCCTGCAAGGCAGCACCATTTAACCATTTTATTATATATAATATGAAAAGGTAGCGTAAGAGAGGAGCATCCAAAAATTTAATATGGAGATTTTTGGTACCTGAAAGCAACGCGAGGAAAAAAATAGGTTCTTCTCGAAAGTGACCCCTCGAGTATTGAATCGAAGACCTAACTCTATCGTCAATTCACCAGCAATAATAAAAGAAGAATATTCTTTTTTTTGTCTGCGTAGTTAAGTATTGGACCCTATCGCTTTCGACCACAGATGCATATCATGCATCTTCTTGACGATTGAGAAAGTACTCTCTTCTCGAACAAATTGAGGACTAAAGAATGAAATCATCCAATGCATGCCACCATGATATTTAGCATAGTCAAGATGTGTGATCTATTTTGACGACTATACATATATTTGTATCTGTTTGTATCTGCATTCTTAAATAGGATTTTCGTATATACGATGAATATGAATACATAAGTTCAACATTCGGCGAATACAATTACAAATACAAATTCGATGCACTTAATTTTGACGGATGTGAGTATACGAATATTCATTTTTTAAAGATATGAATGTCGAATTTTGGAGGATGTTAATACTAATATTACACAAATATAAATAAGTATAGTAAGATTTTTTTGTTTATAGTTTTTTAGGTCTATATTCGTTATTGAAATAGTTAAAGTAGTTTTATATATTGGATATTGTTATGAACCTAAAATGCTTATAGCTTTTACGCAAATTTGGACATGTCTAAAATGCTTACAGGATTTACAAATGAGAGAGAGAGGCACAAATGAATCTTTTATATACCTCTAATTGAACTTGGATGGATCCCTTAGGAAGATCTCACTCAAATCATGTATTACCATTTCAGACATTACCTCTTTCTGCTAAAAGGGTTATATCTTTGTCATTTGATGGTCGTTTTGTACAATTTTGTATGCGTTGGATTCTTGACAATGATATGCATCTAACAAGCTACTATGTGTTTACAATCAAATCAAATTGGATTTTCCATGAATTTTGAAGTAGGCTACACTCATTTGATCATCACCAACTTAACCAAGTTTCATAGCAAAACTCGAGGGTTTCACATCCATTTTACAGTGGTTTGTATCTCAGAAGTAGATGCTTCAAATGCATATGGGATGATGGAGAATGTACATGAGTTTACGACATAAAAAGTCTCGTGAAGCTCGTTTCGAGGGAGAATCTTGCATATGCATAATCAGAGATGAGGACACATAAACTTCAAAATCCAAAGTATCACATGTCGCGTCCAGCTCTAGATTGCCTTACCTCAAAATAGGGTAGTATAACTCCTTAAGAGCAGAGTTTAGAAACTATGTGGTGTTGCAGTGCTTTAAGTCTACTAAGGACGAGTTGAAGGCGATCGAAATAACCTCCAACAACTCTCTTGTTAGAAATTTGTGGGGGCAAAATCATCTTTATCTCTAGAACTTTACGATCCTCTATGTACGCATAGTCCTCTGACTTGGAGTCGACATAGTTGGAATTCAGAAGCCGATATACTTCCGCGGATTCACTACCCAAATCAAATAGCGTAATTAGTCTAGGAGTAGGAGTAGCTACTATCTGATCACAGAAAGCGATTTTGTCCTTGAACTTCACCTTTCCATCCTCATAATCACAGATCACCTTGGTTGTGGACAAGAATAGTTTAGTTTGTACGATCAGAGTTTGAGTAAGGGTCTTGGTCAGATTCATGTCCATAGCTCCAAAGTCAACAACAAATTTATGTTCCTAGATAATAAACAAGACATCATCCAATAACCCTCACAGTCACTTCACAAAGTGATCAGCTATTTGAAGTATCAATGAGACGAGTTTAAGCTTTTCAAGATAATACTGCTTGAAAATGGTAGTAAGGACAAGATCAGTTGAGGCACTATTGTCCAACAACATGCGTTCGAAGGTCAATTTACCAATGGTACATTGCACTGGTGGTGCCCTGGGTTATATACTTCTTCTTCCCAGGCAGCACATGAAAAATAACATTTAGAGTTGTTGTAGGTAGAATGTGTTTTTCTTAGCTTAAGTTTACTTAAGCGAAAAATTTATTTATAATAACTTGATTTTTAGATTTTGTGAATAGGGTATTGATAAACACGAAATTCGATGTGGTCAAAATTGGTGTCTCACACAAGGCGGAGACGACCGTCGCTGTGGCGACTCACAAGTGAATCTCGTATTTAATCAACAATTAACCCACACTAAAGATCAATAGATTAGAAATAATGTGGAGTTAAAATTTATTTTTAACTCTGCACAAATGGTGTATAGTGACAAGTATGCAGAGAGTTCGAACACAGGGAGCAAACATGATAGTTCAAAAATTGTGCACAAGTGAATGTGTGTGTGATGTGTCTACACTAAGCAAGCAAACAATGAAGTTTTTGTGGGTTTTTAATTTTTAAAATTTTTTATTTAATTTTTAATTTTTAATTTTGTATTTTGATTTTTAATTTTTTTTGATTTTTATAATTTTATATTTTATATTTTTTTAATTCTTTTTCAATGTTGGAATTTAAAACCAATGTAATAAAAGATAAGATAAACTATTTATAAAAATGCACACAAATATCAAAAATTCAGAAATAAAATGTTTTTGATATTTTTAGGATTTTTTACTGTTTTTGTGATTTTTGGGGATTTGTCAAGATGTTTTTGGTATTTTTAATAACTGAAATAAGTCAAATCAGTGAAATAAGTGCTGGTTGTGAATAAAATGGGAATTAAAATTATCAAACAGCAACCAAAATTTTTCACACTATTTTCAAATAAAGAAAACAAAATATGGAACAAACAGAAACTGAGTTTGTGATTTTTGGATTTTTCTTTGATTTTATATGTTTTTTTGAAGTTTTTGAGTGTTTTTAAATTTTTAGTGTTTTTCTTTTGAGATTTTTAGTGATTTTTGGACTGACACTAAAATATGATAAAATAGACACTAGGTAATTTTTTTGGAATTTTTCGAAGTATTTTAATATTTTTTGACATTTTCTAAGCTAGACAGTGCACAAAAAGCATGTTTTTGATTTTTAATAAATATAAAAATAAAATAAAATCAAAAACTAAATTGATGGCGTGGAAGCACAAGTGCACAGGAGCTTAAGTTTAAAATTTGAGAAATTTTGGACTTAAAATGATAATTTAAATAATTCGAGCAAGCATCCAAACAATAAACAGGCCTAGCAGGGGTATATATGCAATTTCTCAAACATCCAGGGGTTCACATGCAATTTTCCACAAAATATTGAACTAAATATGCAATTTTTAGGGCTAAACAGCAATCACAAGACCCGCAAGGGTATCGATATAAATTGCCCCCCCAGAGCGCGTGACTCGCACGCACCTGGCAGGGACCAAAATGCAATATTCCAAAAGCCTGGGGCGTAGTTGCAATATTTCCAAAAATATAACACGTGATATGAAAGTTTTGGTATTAGAACTAAATACACCAAAGGCCGAGGGTACCCTTGCAAAACGCCCCCACCTCACGTGTACAGCTCACGTGAGGTGACGTGGCAAGGGACCTGGATGTAAATATGGAAAGCTCGGGGGTCTTTGTGCAAACATTACAAAAATATTTAAACTACGCAGTAAGGTTTCTGAACTGAATAGAAATTACAAAACAAGCGGGGGTTGACTGCGAAATACCCTCGCTTAGGCGATCCGACGACGGTGGCGAAACTGATGACACGTGGCAGACATCCAACGGTTGGGCTCTCGGGCGCGATCCAGCGGCGTAGGGCACGCCACTTATCCACGTGGCATCTCCTCCGGGCGCGATGACGGTTCGCCCGTGGACGTCTGAGATCAGATCTCAGATGAGATCCAACGATAGCGGGTGCTGACGATCGGACGTTCCACGTTAGACCTGGGGCCGCCTCTTGATCGGACGGCAGCGAGGCGTGTTGGTAGAACAGGGAAGAAGGATCGCCGGGGCGACCTTCTTCCGGCGGTAGCGACTCGCTCCGGCGGTGGATGAGCTTCAGAATGGGCCCAGGAGGTTGTTGCAGGTGTCCTCTGTCGTCTGGAGGCAGCGGAGTGGCGTGGGGGTCGGCGGAGCTCTTCCGCGGCGAGGCGGAAGTTGCGGTGCTCCAGGTGCTCCGGTGAAGGGTCAAACGGCTCCAGACACGTCGATATACTCCATTACCTGCACAAAAAGATTAAGGAGGTCGAGGGCAAAATGCCTCGACCTCAGATGGCTCTCGACGGGGTGCGACAAGCGATATGGGGGACTCGCCGGAGTTGCGCTCCGGCGAGGTGTGAGTTGAAGTGATCGGAGGAGCGTTTTGATGAGGGAAAATGCTCGGGATGATGTTAAGGATACGACGAATGCTAAGGGGATAAAAAGATATGAAGACCGGCCTCGATGGCCTGAGGGCCATAGGGAGAAAATACCTCGACGGCGAAGCTTGCCGGAGGTGTGGAACTCGCTCAGATCTTGGTGTATTCCGCCGCCTTGAAGCTCGGAGCTCGGAGCCGTCACCCCCAGGCGTCTCGAGCACAGCCAAAGGGTGGAGAAATTTGGGAAATCGCGGTTCAAATTTGAATCGAGCTTCAGGATTTTCTTAAGTAGGGTTGACGGTCGTGGGGGAGAGACCGAGGTGTGGCGGTTGATTCAACGCTCGAAAACCCAGATAATCATCTAGGCGAGCATGAGAGATGATAGCAGATCAAGGTTGCAAAAGGTGGGATCACCAGAAGATGAAAGACCTGGCCTCGAAAAATCCACAAAAGTGGGTCAAAAACGAGGCCAGGCAGAGCTACAGGACCTAGGGTCACCTAGTTGACCGGAGTCAACTAGGGTTTGTGCTTGGTTGGTCCACGTGGACCAACCAGGAAAAACCCTGATTAATCTTTTATTAATTCATTTAAAAATAGAAAACAGTCGAATTAAATTATGATTATTTAATAAAAAATATTCGTTATTTTATGTAGTATTTTATTATGATTTTTAATTAATTTTATAAGGTATATTTTTATAAGTTCACTTTTTAGCCTTATATAGGTATAATACCTATGTATTTAAGTATTTAATTTTTATTTTGTGAATTTTATTTTTATTATTTTTGTTTGTTATTTTATAAAATTATAAAATACTTTTATACATATAAATATATTTTTAGTTTATTTTTCTGATTTATTTTGTATAATTAATAAAATATAAATAGGTATTATGTAGGTATGGGTATAGGCAGTATACCTATGTATTCTTTATACAAGTATTTTTATTTTGTATTTTCTTTGCATTTTTATTCTGATTTTAGTGCACATAATTATTATAAGTAATATTTACATAATTATAAAAATATAAAAATACAAAAATAATGAATAAATAATAAATTGAATATTTTAATCTGTACAAGTATACAAGGTGGGTCCAAAATTCAACTTTCAAACCGTAGCTCCGCCAAATGCGAAATCACCACCTTTGGATAGATTATTTTATTCTATATACAATTAAAGGTGAGTATGCTGCATTTGGAGTTGTCGTTTATGTGAGATACGGGTCTGGGAAGTTGGGATTCTGGATTTTTATTCAGACCATAACTTTTTATCTGTACATTATTTTTCTGTGAAATCAATTTTGTATTTTTCTTTATTAAATTATCTACAATTTTCATGTACAAAGTTTCTTTATTTGATGTATAAAAAATGGAACCAAAAATAGGTCCCAAAATAAATAAAGAATGAATAGAAATATAGGTATTTTCTCTGTATTTCTGACCTTATCTCCCCCTACTTTATTCCTTGTCGACCTATTCATCAAGATGCCTAGGTCTCGGGGTTTCGGGTCATAAAATATTTACAATATTTTATTCTTTTTCTTTTCTTTATTTATTCTATAATTTTGGCTTTAATTACAGCATTTTATACACTAATATGATGCACATGCATGAATGCTAAGATAATGATTTTAAGGCTATTTACAGGCATTTGCTAGGGTTTTTAGTGCCAAAATGATAGAATAAAGATGATGAAATGTGGATTCATCAGGTATCAATCAAGAAATATAAATCTCACGAGTAGTTTTGTAGAAATAAAGATCAATTAAGAAAATCTCATGAATATAGACGTTATATGATTAGAGATTTGTGATTGTATTAGAAAACTAGTTTGCATCATTTGGTATTAACGACTTTTTTTAGGTTTTTACATGCAATGTGCATGAGAGTAGATATGAATATGTGTAATTGTGATGTAGAATGCACAATTTTTCCTCAGATTTTGATCAATACCGGTGTTGAGAATTATTGAGTATCACCATGTAAGGAAATTACCATACTGGGAATTTCCATAGGTGTGTGTTTCCATATGTATGGATTACCATATGTGTAAGGGGCAGTCTTGTAATCTCCCATGTAAACCCTAGGCCTAATCCCTATTATAAAAGAGGGATTAGGGAGCCTAATTGGAATAAGCAGAATGATCCTACTTTTCTACATGGTATCAGAGCCATAACGGCCCCGATCCCTCTCTCCGCCGCCCACCACCCCGCCCTCCCCATCGCCCTTCTCCATCGTCCTTCTCCATCGCCCAGCCCGACCTCGCCAACGCCTTCTGCTCCTCGCCAACGCCCTCTCCACGCTCTGCGCCAACCCATCGCACCATCGCCCTCTGCGCCATCGCCCAACCCATCGCCCACGCTCAACCCATCGCCCACGCTCAACCTCCTCGCCATCGCCCATGCTCAACCCATCGCCCACGCTCAACCTCCTCGCCCAACCCCATCTGCGCCATCTCAACCCCAACCCATCGCCATCGCCCTTTCCCTCTGCGCCCTTCCCCTCTGCGCCCTTCCCCACCGCCATCGCCATCTCAACCCCAACCCATCGCCATCGCCAACCCATCTGCGCCCTTCCCCTCTGCGCCCTCAACCCCAACCCATCGCCATCGCCATCGCCATCTCAACCCCAACCCATCTGTGCCCTTCCCCTCGCCCATCTGCGCCATCGCCCCACCCATCTGCGCACGTCCCAACACCATCGCCCTTCCCCTCGCCCTTCCCCTCGCCCAGCTCCATCGCCCTTTCCCTCGCCAAGCCCCATCGCCCAGTCCCATCGCCCTTCCCCTTGCCCAGCCCCATCGCCCAACCTCCTTCCAGCCCTCCCCCCCCTCCAGTACAGACCTCGCCAAGCCCATAAAAACCCCGGCCCGCCCAGCCCCGACCTCGCCAGCCCCGATCGTCCAGCCCCGATCTCGCCCAGCCCCGACCTCGCCAGCCTCGACCTCGCCCAACACGACCTCCTCCTCCTGCGGCGATCTTGCGGTCGTCCACGGCCACGGCACTGTTCTCCTGCGGTGACACGGTGCGGTTCTCCTCCTCCGGTCAGCCACGACAATGTTCTCCTGCGGTGACATCGGGCATTCGGATTTGCCCTCCTCTTCCTGCGGCGCAACCAGCCCTAGGCGAACATCTTACGCATGATGAGTCCGATCCAGCACCAAATATTTGTTTTTACATGTATTTGTATCATGCGTGTGTTGTATTAGCCTAAAACTATAAAAAAAGCAAAAAAAAAAAAGAGAAAAAGAAAAAAAAAGAAACAGGGGGTGGCGATATCACAATACGAGTGCGCTAGGTTCTTACTACAGGCTGCCGACAAGCATATCTATGGCATCCGAAGGCACTACATCGGAGATTGATGGCGGAGGTCATTCCAAAATGCCTTCATTTGGGTCAATTCCCAAGCTCGATGCCACAAACTACTCCATGTGGTCTCGATTGTTCCTTATGATTGTTCGAGGCTATGATAAGGAACACATCATCCTCGAAGAAGAACCAACCACCAAGGTTGGAAAATATGCATCATGGGTCAAAGACAATGGCATGGTGAGTTCATCGATAATGGTCAGTGTTATCGATAGAATAGCACAGGAACTAGTTTACTACGACAGTGCACACGATATGTGGCAGTCATTACTCACCACATATGGCCAAAATAAAAACTCTACTAAATGTATCAGTCTTTTTATGAATTGATGCATATGCGGCAGAATGGGCGATCGTTATCAGAGTATTTTTTTGCCCTCAAATCATTGGTAGCAAGCTATGATGCGTGCGCTCCCTTATGTACTTGTCCTACACAGAGGCAACATCGACAGAATATGGCAACTATGATCTTCCTAGGTGGATTGGATTCAACCTTTGCAGCTCCTCGGGATCAGATGATTACCGCAGCCACTCTTCCAACGATGGAGGAAGCATACAGCACATTATGCAGAATACCTCCACTCTCTAATCCATCTACAGAGATTATAAGCCAAACAACAGCTCTCGTAGCCTCTGGACGAGGTTTCAGAGGACAATTCCGGGGTCGCGGTCGTGGTCGTCATTTCCTAGGGAGAGGTTGTTCACCTATACAATGCTCTTTTTGTCACAAATTAGGGCACACCGAAGCAGTATGCTACAGCAAGCATGGTCGTCCAGGAACTTCAGCCAGAGCAGCAATAACAGACACTGATGGAGGCTCAATCGTGATTCCTCGAAAAGACTTTGAGGATCTAATGCAACGGTTGTCTCAGGTGAACTCCAATGGGTCCTCCGGAGAAGTCGATGTCATCGCTCAAACAGGTATTGTTCTTGCTTCAGCTAGTCATCATAACCGCTCTGACTGGCTTATCGATACGGGAGCCTCTACCCATTCATGTGGAGATTCTCGCATCATCCGGAAACTCCGCCCATCTCATCCAGGAAAAACAGTTCAGGTAGCAGATGGTAGATCGTCACCAGTAAAAGGGATCGGGGATGTGCACCTCACCCCTACGATTGAGCTAAATGATGTCTTACTAGTTCCTGATTTTCCGCTAAGTTTGCTTTCGGTCAGCTAATTATGCAAAGACCTTAACTGCAAAGCGATTTTTAATGCGGCCACTTGTATTTTTCAGGACATACTGACTGGGAGGACGATTGGTACGGGCCATGAAGAAGACGGGGTCTACCACCTCGATCACCCATCTAGCATGGCCGCCTATTCTGGAATTACTGCAACCCGGTCATCCACTACCATTTGGCATCAACGACTGGGTCATCCCTCAGTCCACAAGCTTCGTCGCCTTCTTCCACAGCTGCCCCCCTCAATTAGTCTCAACTGTGAGGCTTGTCAGATTGGAAAACACCATCGTCTTACCTTTCCTTCCTCTGGTAATCATCATTCTACTGATATCTTTGATCTCATTCATATGGATATTTGGGGTCCTAGTCGGTATCCTGACCGCTTAGGGCATCGTTATTATCTCATTTTAATTGATGATTACTCTCGAGTAGCATGGACTTTCCTCTTGAAAAACAAATCAGATGTGTATAGTGTGCTCACTCGCTACATCATTGAGATAAATACTCAATTCGGTCGAACAATTAAATCCATTAGAACTGACAATGGTCAAGAATTCCTGTCACATGACGTACAACAATTCCTCTCCAATCGAGGAATTACACACCAAACAACGTGTCCTCACACATCCCAACAAAACGGTGTGGCCGAACGTAAACATCGGCACATCCTCGATACTACTCACACACTACTTCTTGACTATCATGTTCCATCCCTTTATTGGGGTGATGCAGTCCTCACGGCCACATTTCTTATTAATAGAATGCCATCTACAACCTTACATGAACAAATTCCCATTGAAATTCTTTTTCCTAACAAACCGATCTATCCAGTGCAACCACGAGTCTTTGGGTGTACCACTTTTGTTCATATAACCACACCAGGCAGGGATAAACTTGCTGCCAGAGCTATCAAATGTGTCTTCCTAGGATATTCTACAAAACAAAAAGGGTACAAGTGTTTCGATCCACGAACTCGTAAACACTATGTGAGCGCCGATGTTACCTTCTTTGAATCAATCCCTTACTTCTTTGTATCTACCACTCATGTCACCCCACCAAATATTTTAACTTCTCCATTACCTGTACCAACTCCACAGGGGCCTATGCCTTCTTCTGCGCCCGTCCCTCCTCCTCAGGTATGTTCCCCATCTCAAGGTGTGCTGTCTGATGAAAATACAGGAAGTAATGGTCCGTCAGAACATCTGCCAATAGCTCAACGACGCCCAGCAAGACAATGTTCATATGTGTATCGCACAAGGCATCCCATCTCTGTTGTCATGACATTCTCAAAGCTTGCTCCTTCCTACAAGGACTTTGCACATGCTGTCTCCAACATTGTCACACCTAATAACCACATTGATGCCCTCACAAATCCACAGTGGCTTCAGGCAATGAAGGAAGAGATGACTGCTCTTGAGTCCAGAGGTACATGGACACTTGTGGATCCGCCAGCAGATTGTCGAATAGTCGGATCAAAATGGGTATTCACTACTAAACACAACCCAGATGGCTCTATTGCACGATACAAGGCTCGCCTAGTTGCTAAAGGATTTACACAAACATATGGCGTCGACTTCTTCGACACATTCTCTCCCGTTGCTCGCCTATCGACAGTACGAATTCTCATCACTGTTGCAGTAGAATTTGATTGGCCATTACACCAACTAGACGTCAAGAATGCATTTCTATACGGCGATCTTCATGAAGTCGTCTACATGGAACAACCCCCCGGTTTCAAGAAACAAGGGGAGTGTCAGAAGGTATGTCTCCTGCACAAAGCAATATATGGTCTAAAACAAAGTCCTCGGGCCTGGTTTCAAAAATTATCTGAAGCACTGCAAGTGATTGGGTTCACGAGATCAACATCCGATCACTCCTTATTCACCAAGAAGAGTTCGAAGGGCACAGTAGCAATGCTAGTGTATGTTGATGACATCATCCTTACGGGAGATGATTGTGAAGAAATTGCCAAAGTTAAAAAGCACCTTTCAGAACATTTTGTAACAAAGGATATGGGACCGTTGCGATACTTCTTGGGGATTGAGATAGCCAGGTCAAAGCGAGGGCTGGTTATGTGCCAAAGAAAATATGCCACTGATCTGCTAATGGAAACAGGAATGCTTGGTTGTAAACAGCACATATCCCTATGGATCCGAAAGGACGAATATATGAGGAAGGAGCCACAGAAGATGTTGGTAGATACAGACGTTTAGTAGGTAAACTGCTTTACCTTACTATTACTCGTCCAGACATTGCCCTGGTTGTAGGTAAACTGAGTCAGTTTATGGATTCACCTACTCTAGCTCATTTTGATGCATGCATGATGGTTCTTCGATACATCAAGCAATCTCCTGGGAAAGGATTATTATTTTGCAAAGATAACAACCTCAACCTCGTAGCCTATTCAGATGCAGACTACGGAGGATGCTTACGAGATAGAAAATCTACTACAGGTTTTTGCACATATTTAGGAAGAAACCTAATCACATGGAAAAGCAAGAAGCAGGCAGTGGTGTCACGATCAAGTGCTGAAAGCGAATATAGAGCCATGGCACAAGCAGCTACTGAACTCATGTGGGTCAAGTCTGTTCTAACCGATCTTCATGTCAGAACTAAGGACATCATGGAACTTAGATGTGATAATCAGGCAGCAATGTACATTGCAAATAATCCCATGTTCCATGAACGAACAAAACATGTGGAAATTGATTGTCATTACACTAGAGATCTCATACATAAGGGACTAATACGCACGCAAGGAGTACTGTCTACAGATCAAGCTGCGGATATATTTACAAAACCACTCGCACGGACTCAGTTTGAGAGATGCTGTAACAAGCTGAGCATGTATGATCTATATGCTCCAGCTTGAAGGGGAGTGTTGAGAATTATTGAGAATCACCATGTAAGGAAATTACCATACTGGGAATTTCCATAGGTGTGTGTTTCCATATGTATGGATTACCATATGTGTAAGGGGCAGTCTTGTAATCTCCCATGTAAACCCTAGGCCTAATCCCTATCATAAAAGAGGGATTAGGGAGCCTAATTGGAATAAGCAGAATGATCCTACTTTTCTACAACCGGTATAACGACACGATGAATTGGTGATCCATCAATCAATTATCACATTGCGTGATGACTTGCATTCCTATTCTTCATCATATGTATGCCTCAAACGACCTACTATTAGAGGTGTGAACGGATCGAACTTGATGACTAAAATTCATATATTTGACACAATTAATAAATAGGATCGAAGAGTCCTATGTGATGGTAAGACGCACCATAACATTAATTCCAATTCTGTTGGTTTCCATTTTTATTGTAATAATTCTCTCTTGAAATCCTATCACTAAATTTCATGCATTTGATTCAAGCAATAAATAGTCTTGAAGAGTCCTCGGTGATGGTGGGATACACAATATCAAGTAAAAGATTTGATTTGGATTCTTGTTAGTTTGTGATTTCATTGTAATCAGTCTCTCATAACTGCTGTTGTTCCCGATTCAACTCGACGTTTAGTAATTTGATTTATGTTGATTTGTTTTTTCTATTTCACACGTATTGTAATGATACGGCAACAAGACAGAAGGTCTAAAAAAACGGGGAATGCATATATAATTTGGTGGAAAATGGAGATGGAGTCAGAAACTTGGTAAACATTGAACAAACGATGTCCGACAGGTACTTCTCTAAAAGTTGCTCTCTATTAACAAATATCGAGAAAGATCAAAATTTATATTAGTTACTATTGTTAAGTACGCTATAAATGGACGTTTTTTTTCAATCCGTCGCAAAGCACGGACTAAAACACTGGCATATTAAATAATGCAGTAGTAGATTATTATTATTATTATTATGGGTAAAATGTGTATGCCCCTTAGAGGGAGCTTAGCTCCCTCGCCTCATTTTTCGCGTGTTTTTTATTATTGTTTTTCGAAAATAAAAATTATGTAAACTCATTATTATATTCTTATTTTATATCATTCAAATTTCATGCAAAACAGAGACTCGTTCGTTTGGTTGCATGGTTGGGCAGGGTTTGGTACTATTCACGAGGCTGGGTGAATAGTAAACTGTGAAGAGGGGGTACCCCTGTGAATAGTACTCAACCCAACCATGTCCAACCCTGCAACCAAACGAACCCCTACGACCTCCATCCAGACAAGGTCAATTCAAAAAATCATGAGATCGTTAAAAAATGACTATTTTGATGGAGGGGGTACCTCTGTGAATAGTAAACTGTTTCACACGAAATTTGAATGACATAATATAAGGATATAGTGATGAATATTCACGAAAAAAATTCAAAAAAATAAAAAAATTGAAGAAAATATGACGGGGGAGCTAAGTTAGCTCCCCCGAGAGGGCAGTCCCATTTTCCTCTATTATTATTATACATTTAGGGCCCGTTCCGTAGGAGGATAAGCAAGAATAAGGATGGGGAATAAGGGGAATAAGGGTCTATTCTCCGTTCGACTGTAGGATAGGAATAAGGAGAATAAGGTGAAATAAAGGTAGGTAAGGTGGGATAAAGATAGGAATAAGAGTGAAATAAGATGAAATAATGGGGAATAGTCGTACCACAGGGAACCGTGTTGGGGACTTATTCCCCTTATTCCATTCCCCCTTATCCTCCAAACGAACAAGGCCTTATAGTGCTATCCACTATCCATCGATAGGATAAGGAGCTCTCCCTTGGGGATAGGATAAGGAGTGGCAGTCCGCGCGAGAGCAAAGGGCAGAATAGTGCTATCCACTATCCATCGATAGCCAGCAAGGGAAAACACGTGTCCACCTCTGCCTCCTATTCATGTGGATCTTTTTGGCTTAATCCTCCGAGAGCAAGGTCTTTGAAATCGAATCGGAAACTGAATTGAAAATTTCAACAATATGGATGGATTGAGTTTGACCATGGCATCAAATCGATTCAATTAGATGATGATGTTAATATTTTTTAAAACCATATTAGACCGATGATGTTATTGTTTTTTTTTTGAATCGGATTAGATCAAACACATAAGGAAAAAATGGTTAAACCTATTAGTTAAACTGGAATGGATTAGAACATGTACTGAATATACACTCAAGCACACTTTAAATATTATAAATATATAAACAATTAAAGTATAATACTTTATACATAAAATATTTTCTTGAATATGCAATAGTAAATGGTATTAATTTAGATAGAAATATTATTTGAACTAAATGCTTTAGTATAACGACAGATTAATTATATTTAAGTTGATGTAGCTGGTTAGTACACAATAATAGGTTAGAAGAGGTCGTGAGTTCACCACTCACTCATTACCATTGTTATTTTAATATAAATTCAAATTTGAATTGTTATTGAGTGGTCTAATTTCAATTGAACCGGGATAGATGCAAATAGTCGTTCGAATCGATGATTGAAACAAAATTGTACCAAATTAACTTAACGCATGAGAACCGCTTAATCGAACCAATACAAGCTCAATTCACCGATCCAACCGGTTGAACCGGTCGATCTGGTCCAGTTTCAATAATACTGCTCGAGAGATCCGAAAGTTAGGATTCCAACTCAAAACCTTTGAAGACCAACGAAAGTTAAATATTTTAGGTCTTGCAGAAACATAAAAAACACGCAAATCTAGTAGTCGATAACACGTATTCTGCACAGGAAAATTGTCCATGTTATTTTAATATATTAATTTAAAAAATATAGATTTGAATATCGATTAAGCTGCAACATTATTCATGACGTCAAATATAAAATATAAATATAGTTATACATTTATTTGCATTTTATATGATAAAATTATTTCATGTTTTTTATATTACTTTGACATTATTTTGTATAAAATAAATACTCACTAAGTTAAAGTTGACATATAGCAACAAATACTCAATAACTATTTGGCGTAGAACTGTTGTAATGTTTTGCAACAAATACTCAATAACTATTTGGCGTAGAACTGTTGTAATGTTTTGCTGGTTAATGTAACTACATCCGTTTACAATTTAAGATGGATACATATTAACTACCACAATATTTAGACCTGTCGTAGATATGGTAACAATTTTTATATCCAACAATATATATAACTATATCCGTTTACATTTGGAGGATAAGGGGGAATAGAATAAGGGGAATAAGCCCCCAACACGGTTCCCCATGGTACGACTATTCCCCATTATTTCATCTTATTTCACTCTTATTTCTATCTTTATCCCACCCTACCTACCGTTACTTCACCTTATTCTCCTTATTCCTATCCTCCAGCCGAACGGAGAATAGACCCTTATTCCCCTTATTCCTTATTCCTGCTTATTCTCCTACCGAACGAGCCCTTAGTGGTGCGGGGGGGCTTCGTGCGACAGGGAGTCGCGGGGGACGGGGGAGCAGGCCGTGGCTTCAAGCGGCAGGGAAGATGGGTGGGGGGTCGTGCGGCAAGGGAGCCGCGGGGGGCGAGCACACAGCTTCAAGCTACGGGGAATAAGGGGGCTTCGAGCGTCGAAGGGGAGCAAGGGAGCCGCGGAGGGGAGGGCTTAGAGCGACGGGGGAGCAGCTTCGAGAGGCGGGGACGATGGAGTTCGAGGAGGTGGTGGGTTCTGAATGGTGGGAAAAGGAGGGGGGTTAAAAGGGGGTCGTGCGGCAAGGGAGCCGCGGGGGGCGAGCACACAGCTTCAAGCTACGGGGAATAAGGGGGCTTCGAGCGTCGAAGGGGAGCAAGGGAGCCGCGGAGGGGAGGGCTTAGAGCGACGGGGGAGCAGCTTCGAGAGGCGGGGACGATGGAGTTCGAGGAGGTGGTGGGTTCTGAATGGTGGGAAAAGGAGGGGGGTTAAAAGGGAGTGGCAATTAATGTAAATTTCATAAATAAATTAGGCATAACTTAAAAGAATGTAACAAAATCCGATTACTTTTAACGAGTAAATGGATGAGAGTTAACGACAGGGTTTATAGGATAAGAGTTAGCAAATTTACGAGGTCGAGAGAGAATTATGATGTTTCAAAATTCGTGGAGGTAAGTGACAAAGATTATAAAGTCTGTCAAGTAAAATCCCAAAATACAAATAACTACCGTATATGTAACAGTCTTTTTTAACATAACCCCTATTACCCCTCCTTATCCTCTCCCTCCTAACAAACAGAGAATAGCAAATAACTACCCTTATTCATCCTTGTCCTTATCTTTTGATCGATGTCTTATCCATCCTTATCCTATCCTTTATTCCTAAGCCAAACAGTCTCTGAAAGTTTGTTGTTAGAACACCAATTGAAAAAAGATATTTTGATTTAGCAATAATCCCAAAACACGATGATTTTTAGCAGATGCATTATAACCAATGTACAAATGCAAGATTATACATGCAAATTTTATAAAATTTAAATTTATAAAAAAATGGAATTTTTATCAGGTGTGTCCCTCCGAGATATGTTAATATCACTTATGCCCCACCTTTTTTGGTAATATCAAGTGTGTGCCGAACTTCTTGCCATTCTATCACTTGTGTCCCTCGAAGTTAATTGTCATCCATCTCCAACACAAAGGACATAGAGCTCTTTCTTAACCGTCCTCCCTACCATTTTCCCCAAGCTGACCTTCTCCTCTGTCCCCTCCTCCCAATCCCTCTCCTCCACCTCCGCTCCCTCCAACCTCTCCTATGCCTCCTACTCCATCCCCAACACTCTCCCATGACACTCTCCCTCGTCGACGACTCCATACCCAACTTCATCTTCGACCCCCTGCAGAAGACCACTGGCCCCATGCCACTGCAGAGCCTTCTTGGCCTCGATCATGGACCCCTCACCCTCCTCTCCGAAATAGAACACACCTACCACCCCATCTGCTACTGCCTTACGAGCTTTCGCTCCTCCAACTTAAGCAGCCAGCTTCGCCTCGGCCCCAAGGGTTAGCCCATCCACATCAAAACAAGACCTCTCCTCTCCAACTCCCATCGTTGCACGCTCTACATCTCCATGACCAACATCCGAGTGGGCACCCGCATGCTAAACATACCCACCTCGACCTTCACCTTCAACCTGAACACTGGTGTTGGCATTGTGTTTGACTCGAGCACCCTCTTCACAAGGTTGGTCACGCCAGCCTACCACATCGTGTGCAACGAGTTCTGGAGTAGGCGTGGATGGGGAGGAACATCACGTCACTCATAGACCCAATGCCGACGATGTCACAACCATACCCGCAAAGTGGAATGACGTCAAGTGAAGGGGGTCGCAACAAGTGCCACTCCACTCAGTAGGTCTCCCCCAATGCTCCCTCCCCAAAACAACCTCCTCCCCTCATCCCAATCCTAAGGACAACAGCCTCCTCCACCTCCGAAAGGTTCGCAAAATGTGAAAATATGTATAACATATATGAAAATGGATTCATACATATATCTATATTTTTAGCATCCCTATACGCAGAGCATTGTATAGTATTACTTATATAAATATGTTAGATTATGATATTACTTTACATTACATTAATAAACATGTATTTTCAATGAAATAAAGAGCTTTGTAATGATCTTTTTGTTAATACAATATTTTGTAGCGATTACTTACGGTAAATCATGCATATACATGGGTGGTTTTTTTGTAAGAATACCTTGTATAACAAAAATGAAAAAATACATCGAATAAATATTGTCTAAATAGCACATCAAAAGTATTAAAAATAAAAGTTCCATGATTAGATTTGATGAACAACCCAAAAGGTTTAACCAATCACAGAAATGTAGACAAAGCACAGTCACAAGTCAACACACACAGAAGGAGCCAAATTGCATATATCCATACGGTTTATCAAAAAGATGAACCCATCAGCCATTCAAAGCCGCTTAAGCAACGTGATCAGCGTGAGCATCTTCAAGGGGCCAACAGAACCTTTGGACTTAAGAGATAATCCCTTCTGCAGTGCCTCAGATGTTCAGGATCTAAAGTTTGAAAAGGAAATGGATTTACATAATACCTTCTGAATATTGGCAAGAGACATTCCTTAAAAGTAAAAGCATAGCTTACTCGGGCATGCCATGTCATATCTTCAGGTGAAAGACAGGGAAAAGGTCATAAAAACAAATCAGAATACATTGATCAAACCCAATGATATCAAAAGCCAAACATGATCTACGAAAACAAATACAAAAAGTGGAATCAAACCATTGCAATAGCAGATAAATCATGATATCAAAAGCCAGACAAAACGATAAAGAAACAGATGATCAGAAGCAGAGGGTATCATTCATGGTTCATCAGAAACATGGACAAAACGTCGTGGCTCATTGTTTCACGACATTAGTAGAATCCAAAAGAAAAAACATAGAAAAAAACACATCTTCCTAAAATAGAAAAAGAAAAAAATGGATGTAACATCAGAGACTTAAATACCTAAAATCATAGAACTCGTCATATTGTTGCAGTACTTTTCTCATCATATGTTCCAAACAGCAAATTTTGAAAAGAAGAAAATCAGGGAAGAGAATCGAAGTCAAAGAAAAGAATAAAACAGCGGTAACAATGGACAAAGAGAAGGGACAGACCAAAGGGAAGGATCTCAACCGTAACTCGATTAGATCTTCAGGTGAACGAAAGGTAAATAATAATAATAACAAATCAGAATATACTTATCAAATCCAATTTAAATATTTAATGTTGAATCGAACAAACGGAAAAAGCGGAACTGAGTGCTTCATATAACATATAAATCATGATACCATAAAGCCACAAATAATGATAAAGAAATATATGATCAGAAGCAAACATAAGGTATCAGTCATGGTTCATCAGAAACACGGACCAATTGTTGTGGCTCATCATTTCACAGCACTGGTAGAATCCAAAAGAAGGAAAATGGATAAAAAAAATATCATCTTTCTAAAATAGAAAAAGGAAACAATTGACATTTTATCAGACTTAAATACCGAAAATCATAAATATGAGTATCATTGTTGCCGTAATTTTCTCATCATATGTTCCATAGAGCAGAATTGGAAAAGAATAAAAGCCACAAAGAGAATCGAAACAAAAGAAAAGCATAAGTCGATGGCATAAACCCACAAAGAGAAGGGATACACCAAAGAGAAGAGTCTCCACCGCAACTCAAATAGATCTTCAGGTGAAAGACAAGGAAAAAACATATAAACAAATCAAAATGATGAAAAATCCAAATTACATATTTAATCTATAGTCAAACGAATACAAAAAGAGGAAGGAAACCCTTCCAATAATAAATAAATCTAGATATATATAAAGCCAAACATTACGATAAAGAAACAAATGATAAGAAGCAGAAATAGGGTATCAGTCATGGTTCATCAGAAACACAGACCAATTGCTATGGCACATCATTTCGGAGCATTATTAGAATCTGAAATGATGAAAAATGATGAAAACTCATTTATCCAAAATATACAAGAAAACAATTGATGTAACATCAGAGACTTAAATACCGAAAATCATAGATGAACTTGTCATATTGTTGCAGTATTGTTCTCATCATGTGCTCCAAAAAGAATTTGAAGAGGAAAAAATCCCACAGATAGAATTGACATCAATGAAAAGCATAAGTCGGTTATCATAACAGACACTTACGGGAAGGGCTTCAAAACTCTCAGCCATAACTCAATTACATCTTCAGGAGAAAGACAAGGAAAAAATCATAAAAACAAATCATATGGTCAAACCAAATTTACATATTTAATATATAATCGAATGCATACGAAAAGTGTAATGGAACCTTCCAGAAACAAATAAATAGTGATATCAAAAGTCAAACATAACGATAAAGAAACAAATGATCAGAAACAAACATAAGGTATCAGTCAAGGTTCATCAGAAACACGGACCAATTGTTATGGCCCATCATTTCACAACACTACTAGAATGCAAAATAAGGAAAAAGGATGAAAAGGTCATCTTCCCAAAATATAAAAAGAAAATAATTCACGTAACATCAGAGACTTAAATACCAAAAATCATAGACGAACTTGTCATATTGTTGCAGTATTTTTCTCATCATATGGTCCCGAAAAAACAATTTGAAAAAGAAGAAAACACGCATAGAAAACTGAAGTCAAAGAAAAGCATTAATCAACATCGACACTCACAACTGCAGCACCAATAGATCTTCAGGTGAAAGACAAGGAAAGTCGTAAAAACAAACCAGAATGATCAAACCCAATTGACATATTTAATCTATAACCAAATAGAACCCTTCCAATAACAAATAAATCATTATATCAAAAGCCAAATATACGATAAAGAAATATATGATCAGAAGCAAACATAAGGTATCAGTCATGGTTCATCAGAAACACAGACCAATTGTTATGGCTCATCATTTCGCAGCATTATTAGAATATGAAATAGGGAAAAGGATGAAAAAACTCATCTTTCTAATATAAAAATAAAACAATTGTAGTAACATCGGAAACTCAAATACCAAAAATCATAGAGGGACTTGTCATGTTTTTGCAGCATTTTGTCATCGTATGTTCCATAAAGCAGATTTTGGGAAGAAGAAAACCCGCAGTGATAATTGAAGTCAACGAAAAGCATAAATCAACGGTCATAACAGACAAAGAAGAATACATAGACGAGAAGGGTTACACAAATATCTGGTGTTGTAGAGTGGTGAAGGATGTGGTCGAATCTATGGGTGGGCTTTGTATATAGAGACCAGAAAAAGTTGAACATTAGAGTATCTGCTCTTGGGCCTGTATTGGAGGGCACTTTTTGTTTGGTGTTTCGGCTGCCGGCTCAATGCCAACCTTGTCTCTGAAAGCCCCTGATTTGATATATTGTACTATAAATAACAAAAATAGTGCTAAATCAGTATATAAGATTGTCCTTAAACTATGAATAATTAGTTAATCTAAAGAATAATCCAGGTGACAGAGATATGTTTGCAATCAGATTACGAGATCTTCCCTTACTCCTTCGTTCATTATATTCAAGTCATCTCCTATTGGATCCTTGTGTCTTAGCAAATACAGTAGCCAACCTATTCTTAATGACAGTTGTAAATACATGATGGCAACTTTCCAACCACTGTCGAGCAAAGTGTAAACCTGAACTGCAAAGATTCGGTATATTACGTCATTTTGTTCGGATTGAAGTCATATTTGGATTAGGAATCCCGATGGTGGGGACTCATATTCCTAATAGTAGTTGAGTTGTATTCTATTTATAGTCATATTGAGAGAGGCATTGCCTCAACACCACCAAATGAAGAATATAACCCCTGAGAAAAGGAAGAGAGAGAGAGAGAAGAAGAGAGTGAGGGAACGGAGAGAGTTATGCGTGTTCTTAAATCTTCATTTAGTAATCTTTCTTCTCTGGTGGTTATGAGAGGTAACTGAGTACCGTTATATCTACTTGTTCTTTCTTCATGTGCTTCTGAATCGGTGAGTGATTGTGCATCAGCATTCATATAAGGCGATCTGCATCTGAGTGTTCATCAGATATTCGAGCAGAGGTGATGCTGACGGGTCGTGCCCTATCAACTGGTATCAGAGATGAGTTGGTACCACATCCTTCCCAACAAGTTATATCAGAGCCACGTTCAGCGTTGTTGAAGGGACACAACGTGATGGGTCAGAGCGAGGTTCGACGTCGACGAGTGGACATCGATGCAACAAATGGTGAGATCCTTAGAAGCCGTAATATGGTAGTCTCTTGGAGAAATCGACCAAAGACGTCGAAGAATTCAACCGGCGACGGCTGGCAAGAGATCGTGCAAGATGACACGTCGAGACTACCCAACAATGCATCACCCAAAGACCGTAAGTTTCTACTAATGAAGCTTACAGATGACGAAGATAGTACAGTGGAGACCCAAGACAATGAAGAGATCGTAATGGAATTCAACTCAAGGGGGAGATTGTTACAATGGAAGACATGTTAAGATTAAAAATCCTAATGGCGGAACACATATTCCTATTAGTAGTTAAGTTATATTCTATTTAAAGCTTTTTGAGAATAGAACTATGGGGTTGTAATTGTGCCATATATAGAGGGGTGTGGATGCATAGCCTCTCACTATGTCAGAATTGAATTTTAAAATCCAATGACAGTACAACATGCCCTGTTATTATACACCCTTCAGGGTCTGAAGGCATACTAGAATTGCCCCCGTTAACAATGGTTATTATTCCTTGAGTAAATATTCATCTTCCTTATTCCATAATTATTCAAGTAATAGCTAATATAACTCCTTTATGTAATAATTCCGATCTATGACATCTTCACTAAACTTATTCTGCAATAAATACCACTTGTTTCACAGCAATTATCGCTTAATTGCATTCTCGTTGATAACAACAGGCAAGTAACATTATAACATGAATAACATTTACTTATTCCACATTTATCCCAGCAACAAAAAAGAACGGGAACAGTGAATATATCCATTGATCCTCATTCCACCTCCTTAACCCACAGCAACCAACATCACATTACTCCAGATACAGCTGAACATCAGACAAGGTATTCCATTCACGACACTAAACCACCCATTATATATCCATTAGTACACCATTAATTAGAGAAATAAAGAACCCTAAATCAACTATGTTAACACAATTCAAAATATAAATAGTGCATATTGAAGCAGAAAGCGGACTCCGTGCCTAAAAACGATTTTTCATATAATTGGAGAGGGAAAGAAAGTCTTTAGATAAGACGTTCTAAGATGCAGTATAGAAATCAAACAACAAGACGAAGTGCAACGAAAAGAAAGAAATAGCAGAGGAACCTTAGGCGGAGAGGAGGACGGCGCCTCCATTAGCCTTGATCTTCTTCTCGGCGTTCTTGGAAACGAGTTTGGCCTTGACGACGATGGGTTGGCCATGGGGGAGCACGCCCTTGCCGAGGACCTTGAAGTATCCGAACTGGGTGACGTCGAGGAGCGGTGCCGCGTTGGCGCCGGCGGTGGGGAGCTTGTCCTTGAGGTCCTGGGGGAGGAGGGACCAGAGGCGCTCGACGTTGACGGCGGGGCAGTGGAAGCGGTTGCGGAGCTTGTGGAAGTAGCGCATGCCGACCTTGCCGAAGTAGCCCGGGTGGTACTTATCGAAGAGGATGCGGTGGTGGTGCATCCCACCGGCGTTTCCGCGACCGCCGGGGTGCTTGCGGTGCTTCCCGATGCGGCCGTGACCGGCGCTGACGTGCCCGCGCTTCTTCCGGTGCTTCTTGAGGCGGGTCGTCATCGGCGGCGAGAGGAGGAAGAGGATCTGGTGTTGAGGGTTGGGGAGGGGAGGAAGCAGCATTTTATGTGCCGGGGGTTAGGGTTTCTGCGTGGGCCGTTCTACGTGGGCTTTGATCTCCCGAGACTTTAGTCCATATCGGGTGGGTTTAATTGGTAGAAGGTAACATAATTTTTGTTTATGGGTATTTGGATAGAGTTTTAAACAGGAGGTGGATTTGTTGTGATATGATTGTATTCAGATTTGGAAAAGTGAGTAGTTATTGTGATGTGATTGTATTAAAGTTTGAAAAGTGGGTAGAAGTGGGGTAGTTTGTAATTTTTATATGATATAATGGTATAATATATTATTTTTTTATGGAGTTGATGAAAGAGGATTGATTTATTTAATGTATTAAAAAGAGAAAAATGAGACCCACATGGGAGAGAGAAAGAATGGGTTAAGGGATTTTAACCCCCTACTCGAATGGGGCCTATGTGTTTTTCTTTGGGGTTTATCGTGTGTACATTCTTAACTTATGTAATATTAGTTATAGTCTTTTTTTTGTAATATCAATTGTGCTCCTAACTTCTTGCAAAATTAAGTGTTCTGCCCTTCCGCTAACATAAAGCATGGGCATAACTGATTTACAAAAGGATAGAACTATGACATTTGCAAGAACGCAATGGCACAACTGATATTGCAAAAAAGAAAAGGGCATAAGTGAAGTTAAAAGGGTACAAGTACTAAAAACCATTTTCTTTTGGGTGGTAGGCTTATATATGAAAAACTATAGCTTACTAGTCTTACAAGATGATATTTCATGCATATGCTTCGTTGTGTGCCGCATTTGGGCTTGGTCGATCAAGAATCGACCCTCATCCAGCCCACTCAAAATATGTGTAAAACCTAAACCCGATGTATATGCGGGCCAGACCCAAACTTTATTGACCGACTCGGCCCAATCTAATCTCGTCATAGCCCGTCGAACCCAAAAGTACGAAACCCCCACCATGCATATCTATCATGCCCCCACGTCATTGTCTCCCTTCGAATTGAGTCCCTCCCCTCCCTCTCTTCCTCACAATGTCGATGCCATTCTCCTTCTGTGTCTAGTGCTGAATGGGCGCAGCCACACCTAGGGTCAGTATGTGTATCGTCATGAAGATGAAGCCTAACCTCCACTGTCCAATGGGGCATGATCTTATTTATGTCTCAAATACTAGTCTTGCAAACTTCTATGACCTTTTTATGGATGTATCAACCCCTAAAGTTGAAAGTTTAATTCTCATTTTGTTATATATGAAGAAACGATGCCCTCAATTAATACTTGGTAAAAAATTTATCCTTTTTTAGCAATTTGCCTTTATTTTGTCCGGTCATTGCATTGATCAGAGGTAGATGTCATGAAGGACATGACTGAAGGAAGACATTAGAAGTCTTCTTCTCTAACCTCTAGAGAACGACAGAACTCCTTCAAGTGCGAGCGACTAGGAAAGTGGAGGACGTATGGGAAATGTGGCTCTCTTCTGCTATGGATTGGTCTGAGGTTCTCCATGACGGCTGGAGCATGAGGTGCGGGCAAAAGAGGAGAAGGAGGAGGGGTTGTATGGGGGTGGGGTTGGGTTGGGCGGAGGAAGATGAGGGGGAGTGGCTGGCAAGGATGGGGCTGGGGAGGAGGATGAGGGGATGGAGGGGGCGATCATCACCTAGAGTCCACTACAAGCATGTGAGCATCAACGAGCTTCATTTGGAGTCATGTAGACTGAAGCACCCAAACACTATAATCAGGAAGTTGGAAGCGATTCGTCAACTCCGTTCCATTCGAGCGTCTGCATCTGATCAATTTTCACTAGAGATTTAATCAAAGACCAGCATTTGTTAATCGTGGAGCCCTCATTGCTCTATAAACTCTTACATACCCACATGCATGCCCATATTCCACATGTACTTGCATGCATGCACATACCCATCATTGCACTCCTATGTTCATGTCACACACTTACATTCATGCCTACATTGCTCCATAAACTCTTACATACCCACATGCATACCCATATTTCTCACATACTTGCATACATGCTCATACCCCTCATTACACTCCTACATTCATGCCTACATTGCTCCATACACTCATACCCACCCGTATGCATACTGATGAATATATGATTCATCACTCTAAAAGTTGAAAATAGATATTTGTTCTCAAGTATTAGATGAATTTCTTTATTTATTTTATATTTTCACCATTCACGTACTTAAAGATAATACCTGCATTTTAGCATGCGTATTTGTAATAAATAAGAAGCTCACATTCCTGTGTAAAGAATCACATGTAAATCACCATATTTTCTCCAATTTGTATTTATTTTTCACTAACTCGGAATAGAATCAAATCAACTCCATAATGTATATTATTAACATTAATAATGAAAAATACCCAAAAAAATGTTAACTTGTAAAAATTCCCATTAAAATCCAAACCCTAGTTCGGTCTTAAAAATGTGAATATATCTCTCATATTGTATTCTATGGATCCCCTACTCACTTTTGAATTAATGTACATTCAATTACCTATAAAGCAAGATCAATTTAAAAAGAATCGGAGTTCGTATGAGAAACTTGGGTTTTGAGCCCCAATTGTATATTGTACATATTGACCTATTTTGACCTTTTTATTTCATTTACAAAAATAACTCTTTTTGATTTATTTCTTCTGCATTTCTTTTCTTTGATTTTTATTTTAATAAAATGTGTAAAAATCCAAATAAAAATCGAAGCAAAAATCAAAGAAAAGTAAACCAACTTGAGCTTGTATATATAGTCAGTACATATCTCCTTTTTTATTGTATTCTTTTATTTTATTAATATTAAAAATTTAAAAATTAGATTAAGTTTTAAATACTTATTCTATATTTTATTTGATTTTATTAGATTTTTATCTTGTTTAAGCCAAAAAATTACGGAAGATTAAAATACGGATTTTATATATAGAGAGTACCACCAAAAATACTTTTTGTACATAAGAATTCATTTGATTTTAGATCCTTCGTGAAAGTTGTAGCTCTCGTCGAGCGAACAACTTTCATGTTGATTACTTTTTTATCTGACCTCTTTTGTTTTTTGTTTTTTGTTTTTTGTTTTTTTTAAATTCAATTTTTGAATTTTCTAGGAGCGACACATGGCCGCTCGTGGAGCCGCCAAGTATCATTACCTTTTATTTTATTTTATTCTTTTATTTATTTATTTATTTATTTTTATTTATTTATTTTTATTATTTACTTATTTATATTTATGTCCTCGCTATATATATTTTTATTATTTTATTTTTTATTAATTTCTATTTTATTTTATTTGCTTATTTTATTTATTTAATCATTTATTATCTTTCGTTAATAATTTTGTTTAAAATTCATTTCTTACCACCACGTGGTGCTCTCCCTAACCTCCTACCCCCCTTTCTCTCTCTCTCTCTTGTTGCTCACCCGCTCCCTGTAGGACTCGCGACCTCCGCCTCATGCGGTGGTTGCAACCGCACTGCCCGCTAGCGGCCCTCTCCGCCAGCGCCTTCCTCATCTTCTCTCTCCTCTCCCTCCTCCCCTTCAACCGCAACAGTATCCCAAAACCCCTCCATCTAACCCACTCTCCCCTCTATCTCCATCTTCTCATGTTGCAGCACTTCTCGCCCACCTGCAACTGTCGCCCTCCCTCTCCAAACTCCCATAAAGTATCACTCACCACCCCGCTCGCATGTCATCCGCCCTTAGTGGTTCCAGCTCCAGAGATGACACGGTGACAGCATCGCCTTCCATTATTGCAGCGATGATGAGTCCCAAAGAGTTAAGGCGATATCCAAAGATCTCCTCCAAGCTTCGTCGCAAGTCCCCGCTTGGTTCCTGCCATGCTTCACTGCCTCCTCTCGTCGGAGCAGTTCAAAGCGACGTTTGAAGATGCGTCACTGCGCTCTAGAATCTCATGCGAAGAAACCCCTCTTCTCTTACCCTCTTCTTTTCCTTGCTTTCTTCTCCTTCCTCGTTCTCGACTTCCACCTTCACCACTACAAATGCAAACCTCCCGCAGGCGACACATCGCCCTCGCGTGCTGCTCTCCCTCCGACATTGCGTGGTCACTACACAAAATTTCCTGCGAGCTCCGCCTCCCCAGCTCCACCGACGGTCACCCACGACGTGCCCTTCAACATCTCCAACCATCCGCTCCCTCATGGCCCGCTGCCTCGGTCATCATGCCGACCACCGCCCTTCGCCATAAATCTCCTCGGACTGCGCTCCTCAGCTACCCATCTCGGTCTCCCACCCAGGTTGTACGCCACCTCATCCTCATCCCTACCTCGTGTGCAAGACACATGAGCGCATGGTAAATTGTGTACGATCCCTCGCATAATCCAACATTCACACTCGGTCCTCCCCAACCAGGGCATTTCCAAGGCATGTGCCCCTTGGTAATATTTGCATAGTTCCCCTCGATCTTCCAAGAATTTGCAAAAAGGGAACGTGGCGTCACGTGACTTCAACAACACATGCATGGCACGTGAGGTTGAGGAAAAATTGCATAAAGACCCCCATGTGCCTAATAATTGCATCCACTCACATTTTCTTTTATTTTTGATTTATTCTATATTGCATTTAGAACCTTCTGTTTGTGTCCCCGTTTGAGTCTATTCCATTATCATTTTATCATTTCAAAAATAATGCATTGTAGAACAACTTTTTCTTTATCACGTGGAAGCTTGATTGAATTTTTATGGATTATGATTGATTTGATGTAATTAATCTAGTAAAAAATTGCATTTTTCCCACCATGTAATCTTAAATTGATATTAAATTGGCTATTGCTTCAAAAATTCTAAAAAAAATCATAGTAGGTATATTTAAGCGTGTTTTACATTGTGCCTATAAATCAATGCATTTGCAAGTATATCAATATCATATTAAATTAAATGGTAATTTTAGTGGTTGATTTTTAATAAGCCGTGGACCCATTATTTTTAGAATCTATTAATTTTCCCTAATTTCTCTCACATAAAATTATCTAGGATAATTTTATTTATGTGAAATAAATTGATAGTCTATTTATTATAATTAATTTACAAAAAATCACCCTACGTTCATTTTTAATTCATAAAAAATTCATTTTGCATCTTAAAATTCCAAAAAAAAAATATACTGCATTCATTTCATCATTTTTCACATTTTGGTCAAGTTTAGGATTTTTGGACTTCATTTGATAAAAATCACATTTTTAGCCCCTAACTTACCTGAATTTGCCTTTCATTTACTAATTGTATTAAAAAAACACATCTCTGAAAACCTAGGTTCTAGATTGCTTGTTAATCAACCTAATGAGATAGCTGCCTCAATGAATTCGACCTTGGACTTGCCCAAGTAAAATAAAAATATGACCGCTTCCTTTAATTGAATAATTAATTTAGTGGTCGTCTTTTATTAATCCTAAGTGTCTGATACTACAACGAAAATGACATATTAATTTGTGTATTTCCCGGCATGTCACATATCCATATTTCTCACATTCTTGCATACATGCCCATACCCCTTTATACACTCTTACACACCCATAAATTGATACATATATTCTTACACGCTCATATGTGTGCCCGTATTCCTCACACACCTACATACATGCCCATACACATCCATTCACTCTTAAATTCATGCTTACATTGCTCCGTACACTCTTACATACCTATATGCATATCCATATTCCTCACATACTTGCACAAAAGCCCAAATATCCCCATACGCTCTTACATTCATGCACACAGTGCTACAAACACTCTTACATTCCCAAATGTATACCCATATTCTTCACATACTTGCATACATGCCCATACCCCTCACTAATACGTTCATGTCCACATGGCTCCATGCACCATAAACACACATATGCATACCCATATTCCTCACACACTTGCATACATGCCCATACCCCTCCATACAGGCTTACACACATGTATGTAGCTCCATACACTCTTATATACCCACATGCATGCGCATATTCCTCACACACTTGCATGTATGCCTATACACCTCCATTCACTCTTAAAATTGATGTCAACATTGCTTCATACACTCTTACATGCCCGCATGCATACCCATATACCTCACTAATACCCATATTCCTCACATACTTGCATACATGCCCAAATACCCCCATACACTCTTACATTTATGCCCAAATTGCTCCATACACTCATACATACACACATGCATACCCATATTCCTCACACAATTACATACATGCCCAACTACCTCCATACAATCTTAAATTCATTGACACATCCATACACTCTTACACATCCATATGCATACACAAATTCCTCAAACACTTGCATATATTCATACCCAAATACCTCCATACATGTTTAACTACATATATACCCAATGGTTACATACATGGCCAAATTCCTTAAATCATAGTTCGCTCTCACAATTTTCCATGGATTCCCACATACATAACCTCCCACCCATATGCAAGTCTATATATAACAAATGATAGATACCCACGTACATAGCCTCCTACCCATACATACCCACATTTGTATATATATCATACCCATATGCACACCCATATATACCCCGTACACTTACATACATACCATATACATACATGTCTACCCATGATCGAGTATCTGGAATTCTTTTGCTCTTTTTTTGTCGTGTATATTAGGTTGTTTAATTATCTTGTGAATTTTATAAGATGTGAACTATGCGATCAAACGACACTGTTAGAATGTAACAACACATGAGAAAATTTGGTTTCTACACGAGCCAATTCGGTATGTTATCCTAATCTATCCTACCCCTACCCATGTACATGCAAAACATACATCAAGAGTCACACTATATAATAAGGGGCACTTCTTATCTTGTAAAGATAAGACCTCGTTGTGAACAAAATAAAAAATATAACATACGAAAGGGGCATCACTCCTTAAATTGTGTTGCATACGCCTCGCGTTGTGCAGGGCCACACTTAACCAAGTGTGAAAGGACACACATGTGTGAATGACTTTTTGTGCAATTTCGTGCAATACCTAAAATGCAATATACATGTTGGGCCTATGTAATAACACATAGTATACAATTATTAACAGTTAAAATAATGATTACCTAATAATGAAATTATATTATGCATTGACATCAAGCACGTGAATATTCAAATATATATTACCCTAACATTCTCTCCTGCACACACACACACGCATACTTGAACACACACACATACAAATTGCGTCTTTAATTCACACATGACAACAAAATCACATATTAAAGAAAAATATATCATAAATTATGTTTAATACTTCATCCAATAAGATAGTATATATTAGGTATTTCGACAAATACCTACATTATATTTCAAATGAGTATACATACTCGTTGCAGATCAAAATAAAAACCAAAGTATTTATAAGAAATATAAACGGCAGGAGATATACCCAAGTAACATGAGGATGAGATGGGAGGTTATGATCACCGGTGGTCGGAGATGGAAGAGGAAGAGCTTCTCCACAAGGGCCGAAACTCCTCTTCTCCACAAGGGTAGAGGATGTGGCTACAACAGAAGTTGAGATGGAAGAGAGAGGATGTGTGAAGGTTGGGGATGAAGGAAGGAGGAGAGGCTAGCTGAGAGGGAGGAGGTCGAGAGGAGATTAAGGACAAGTGTCAGGGCAAGAAGAGTCGGATTGAAATGAGAAATGGAACCAGTTATGTCATCTTGTTTAGCATAACATGTGACTATAATATGTGACCTTATCATAGTTTCATATTGAGGTGCCAATTTGTCTGTCTCAAATTTGTGGTCACATATTTTGATATGCGATCACTACTTAAAGTAAAGTGTCCGCATTACCTTTAGTGATCACATACGATGACTAGTGGTCCCAAGGGGTGCTAGTAAATCATCAAATTTCTTGTAGTGACCCATCATCAAAACCCTCACGAACTCATGTTGTTCGAGCTATCCGCTAATCGGGAGAGGGTAATTCCTATCCCCCTTGCTCCTTCAGGTGACAACTACGGAGAAGGTCCCGTTAGAAGCTTTGCTAGCTATAAGTGTAGCTCATATGTGAGGAAGGACTCACAGATCTCGTAGGGATCAGAGATATGTAATCACTCAATTCGGATCGAAGCGATAATAAAAATGAAAATCGATCTCCTGCTACCCAACTTCTCAGGCGATACCCGTCTCCAAGTCAACCTTTTTGTTATTTCTCCTCTTCTCCCTTCTTTTTCTTCTTCACACTCCCTACTACTGTAATGTACCCCAACCTCCAATCGTAATCCCACATCTAAAACACATGAAGTGTGAGAGTTAGTTATAAGTGGCGGGGATTACGACTTGACAACTTGGGCTGAAGCATTTTGGATGTTGTCAACATGTTCAATTGGGTCCAAACCTAACAGTTGTCAGAGCAAGTTTTTTACGATAACATACCAGGAACCTAAGTCTGGGACGTTACAAATGGTATTAGAATCATTTTCCCTTTGATAATGGGAATGGCTACCCGAGAGGTTGAACCACTCATACAAAGAGATAAGAGGAAAAGACTACCCGATATGTGCAACCGCAATTGTCACGAGGAATAAGTGATGGACATGTCGCAACGTGGATGTTGCAAATATAAGTGGTGGATGTTGTAATACCCCACCTCCCCAAACAGAGTCCCACAACTAAAACTCACGAACTGTGGGTGCGAGTTATAAGTGACGGGGATTAACTCTTTGACAACTTGAGCTTAAGACTTTTGAGTGGTTGTTAACATTTCAGTTGCATCCGAACCCCAGATCAATACCATCATCCCATATACAGGCCCCTTGTTTTCCATTTCTATTTCTAACACCTCACAACCCAACCGAAGCAAAAATAGATCCCTCCCAGAGTGGGTACATCTGAGCCAAATCATTAGACCATCGACTCGACAAGCAGTCACCAATGGAACACCATTATTTCTCCGAGCAGCACCAAATGACAGGGCATTCGATCAACATCCTGATTAGACCAACACAGGAGAATCGCCTTCCTCACGCTCTATATCATCAAGAACCCAACCCCATGCGAGGCCATCGAGATCCAACACCGTAGTATGCTGTCACTGTGATGTAGCTCTTCTTCCTCAGTTGTGGAACCCATCAGAGAAGACGAGCGAAGGAGAAACTCCCCTTGCTACAGTCACCCTTCGATCATCATCTCAACGCATCTGGACTTGCCAAGGTATATTCATCCATTGGCAAGCAACTGCCATAGTCTACAGCAGGAGCGGAACCAGGAATTTCACGAAGGAGGGGCCGAGTATACAATTATTATGTATGCTCAAAAATAGAAAAATCTCTGTATTTTTGAACGATATTTTTAAATAGAATAAATATTTTTAAATAGCGTTAATATTTTTAAAATGATCCTCTTTCAATCTTGTTAAACGTAGAATTTAAATCTATTATTAATGTTAGAATTTCAAATAGATTGGTATTTTCCGTGGAAATTTTTAAAATTGGATAAATATACTAATTTAAGCCTCTCCGAATCCATCCTAAAAAGGCTAAATTATCAAGTGAAATTTTGTAAAAAAAAATTCATGGTTAAAAGGAAACAATAAAATTTATTTTATTTATAAAGAGTACTAAAAATAATGGGACAGATAAATAAACTCGAATCAGTTTTATATCAAATTATTTTAATACTTTGGAAGTGATTGGATAAATCACATAAAAGAAAGTAAAATTGATGGAGATAAGATTCGAACCCTGGTCTTCAAAATAATAACCATACCATTCTACCACTTAACCATTTAATGATTCAACAACATTTCTATAACAACATAGATTATAATACAAGGAAAGAGGAGTCATGTTAAAATCTTAATACATTGTATAAGTGACGATAATAATCATTGGGGGACATAATATATATTAGTTCCGCCCCTTGACTCGATACAATTTTATGTCAAATTATTTTAATACTTTAGAAGTGATTGGATAAACCATATAAAAGAAAGTAAAATTGATGGAGATAAGATTTGAACCCAGGTCTTCAAAATAATAACCTTACCACTCTACCACTTGACAATTTAATGATTCTACAATATTTTTCTAACAACATTGATTATAATACAATTAAGGAGGGGCCGTATTAAAAACTTAATACATTGTATAAGTGACGTATAATAATCATGGGGGGGCCATGGCTCCCCCATGATGTATACTAGTTCCGCCCCTGGTCTACAGCTTTTGAGTTCGGTCATCTCGGGGATTTGCCTCTTCTGGATGTCGGGGACTCTTATCCCCACCAGGACAATTAGAAAAATTGAGAGCGCATGCCCAAACTTCCTTAGGCATGTGGCACCCACCATATCAAGTGAGACTTGGTTTGCATGCCTAAAGCTGAGGGGGGATTGGGTCTTCGCTCACTCTTCTCAACACGTGACGCAATCTGCCTAACCTGGGCATGGAGTGTCCTGAGTAGCGTTAAGTCAATTTGGGCAGGGTTTTTGTGTAACAGATATCTCAGGGGACTTAAACTTCTTCCAATGTCCCAAAAGGAAAGGGGAGTCCCCGGTCTGGAAATCTATACTGGATGTTCGTGGACTTCTTGAAAATGCCACAACTTCGACGGTCCACGGTATATCCTGGACGGCTTCCCAACGACCCTTTTCATTCAGAGAAGCTTATGAATATGCGAGGAAGAAGAGGGAGGCCGTGGCTTGGTCGTTGGTACTGTGGAACAATGAGCACGGATCCTCTGTTGCAGTGCTGTAGTGCTGTAATGCACGACAGCTGCTCGATCATGCTCGAGCATGTTCGAGCGGCTGTAGTGCATTACAGCACTACAGGAGACAACCCGAGCCCGTGGAACAATTGCGTTGTTCCAAGACACGCATGTAAGCTCTATCACGCTCTTCTTAACATGCTCCCAACTCTCGGCCGTCTCTCAAAGCATGGATTGGTGGAAAACATGACTTGCTACCTCTGTAGGCTCACACCTGAAACATGCGACCATATCTTCTTCAAATGCAACTTCTCCTATGCGATTTGGGGAGAGGTTTGTGATGGCCTCGAGCTCACTGCTATATCTGGATCTGAATTGAAATCAGCTGTGCAGATCTGCGCCAACATGAAAAAAGGTTCTTTGAAAACTAAAGCAAAGTTAGCCATTGCCATGTCCGTTTGAGAGATATCGAATGAAAGAAACAGTACATGGACCACCCAGAGCTCTACTACAACCACTGACACAGCAAGATGAATTTTCGGCTTAGTCAATGCCGCCTTTGAAATAATTCCTTGCAGCGAATCAATTGCTCAGTAATATACAAATCTTACCGACTTTTTCCATTTTTGTGAGTGCTGTTTGTAACAGTCTTACTGGATAGTGAGACCCACTGTAATTAAGCATCATAATTTTGATTTAATATATATATACAAAATTACCCGGCAAAAAAAAAGCAGCTGCCATCGTCAAGCAGCCGCCATCCAACGCAAGGAACCATCACGTGTCATCTTCCTATCCGCTAGATCTTCTCGAGGCCAACCATTGGATATTCTGTGGTATCACGTGCTTTGTGCACGTGATTGGTTATTTAAATGCACACCCCTCGTTTGAACTACAATTGCATATAAGTCTCGTGCAACACGTGTTTCTCATCTGAGAATTTACAAGTACATGCCCACACCTTTAGGTAATTGCATAAGCCCCCTTGTGCGCTATTTTTATTTATCTTTATTTCTACTTTGCATTTAACACCTATGTTTCCGTGATATTTTGTTGTAATTTTTGTTATCATTTTTAATTCCAACAGTCACGCATTATTCTTTGATTAACTTTCTACACTGTGAGTATTTATTTGTATATTTCTGATATACATGTGATTTATTAGAATTATTGTAGCAAATATTTGCATATTTTGACCAGATTATGTTCTGAAAATGATAGAAAATTACTCGTGCGTTAAAAATCTCAAATTTTTGTATATTGTATATCTATTTGTACTTTAACATGCCCCTAAAAATTAACTCAGTTCCACGTGTCTTTTAGTCTGAATATATTGTTTAATATTTTTTGTAACTGAATTTTAGTTGATCCCATATTTAATATCTTGAAAAAATTAGAAGTGCTCTTGATTCCTCATCATAATATCTACTTAGAGGAATTTTAGTTTGCAACTATATATATTGATGTTTGATATTAATTAAAATTAAATTACCAGACAAAAAGTTCATATTTTATTTAAAAATCCAAAAAACATAGCATGCTTATTTTGAATATTCACGTCACATGTCCAAGTTTCATTGATTTTGAAGTTCGCTTGTACAAAAAATTACAAAAAAAAACTCCAAAACTCGATCAATTTTCAAGATTGTGTCTTAAGTCCTAAGTATAAAAAAATATGTTGCATTCTTTATTGCATGATGTTTACGGGAAAAATCAAATAGGATTTGGCTAATTTGGATGAAAAATTAAAATGATCGATTTCGTTTTGAGTTCACTTGCATTTTTGCATTTGCGTTATCTTTTGCATCTATATTTACATTAAAAACATTCTGAAAAAGTATCTCCTTGAAACCGGTATACTTAGTTGCCTGGATTGAACTTAAACCACATCTAATATTTGCCTCCTAGTGTCGACCCCGAGGTCAGCTCAGGTAAAATAAACATAGGACCACATGTAATTAAGCTTAATTTTTATTTTTGATCAGTCGCTTTCTGCCTGACTGCACCGTAATTCATAAATATTAAACATGGCGGAAAACAACTCTTCAAACGGGGGCGGGGGAATCGGGGTTTGATATCTGAAATGGGCCGAATTTAAGGTCCAGGCTCGCCCATTACACATTCGGCTGGGATCGAGTCTGGTAATATCGGGACGTGCTGACCCTCCCCGATGCTCAACCCTACCGATCTACTCCGCAATGAAACCATATTACCAACATCAGAATGCTTTATTTAGTAGAAGAAGAAGATCAAGTACAACATAGTAGTGCGTGGCATGTACTTGGACATTGCAAGCTCATTTCGGATATATATCTTGCACGCTCCAGTATATATTGATGCCCTATTCTCTCATATCCTATCACTCAAAAGCCATCTAATCAAGGCTTATTAGGGGCAGGTCGAGGATGATCAGGAGCAGGTTTAGGATGACCAGGAGAAGGAGAAGGAATAGGACCAGGAGAAGGATGGATCCCTGCACAAGCTAGGAGGCAGTTGGTGTAGATTTTCTCGCACACGATGAAGCACGGCGCACTGCCGCAGCCATCCCTACACGGGAGCCGGCCGTCCACGCAACCCATCACACACTCTCTGAGTTGTGCTTCAGTCATGACACCCTCCGCGGTTGACTTGGAAAGGAACATCAAGGCGAGCGCCGTCATCGCGAGCACCAGCGTGCGGGTGGCCATGGCTGGAACTGCTAGCTAAATATGTGTGTTTGAGATATATGGTATGGGATGTGGATGAACAACAAGGAAGTTGCCATCAATTTATAAGCTCATGATGGTGGACTTATGGGGGTCTTTGGAGTTCTGGCATCGATTGATCACTGACCGTACGTATTCTCAAGGCACCATAATCTCTCACAAGAGTCCACTGCCTTACCTCTCGGCCATGGCTTGCTTTTATTGCATCCGTTGTTTTTTCAAAACCTCGGCCTCATACGCAGGGAAGCCGATCATCTGCTGTAAAGGACAATTGCAGCATTGGATGAGAATCGAATGGTCCTCCTAAGAGTCTGGTGATAGTGGACATGCATCTCGAGATCGGGAATAGGTGATCGGACGGTTGTAGGGTCTACAGCAGATCTTACAGTAGAAGATCCTCTCTATCATAGGTAGGCGTGTAATTTAACAGTAGTTAGTGCTGGATTTGAATATTTATTTATTTATTTATACTGTCAACAGCAGAATGACTTACTTAAATTCAAAATTATTATAGACGTAAAAGATGAATATATGATATGTAATATTACATAGTTTATAAAAAACCCCCATTAGCGATCTTAGAAAAAGATAAATGTATTGTTGAATATTCATGGACTGACTTGTTCATTTTTTGCATAGAAGTAAATAGGTATAATGAATATTATTTTGTTGAATGTTCATGACTGACTTGTTCATTTTTTGCATAGAAGTAAATAGGTATAATGAATATTATTTTGTTGTTGAATGTTCATGGACTCACTTGTTCCTTTTTGCATAGAAGTAAATAGGTATAATGAATATTTTTTATAAATATGGTATCAGAAATCCCTGTCAAAAGGAATAATATGGTAGTGATTATTTTCAGCCATTTATAAATGAATTCGTAGGAGTTTTTTAGGTTCATATATGGAAAAATCAACATAGAAGTAGTTTATATAGCATTTCATATTTAATAAAACAATGGAAAAATTATCAGCAAAAAAAAAATAAACAACACACATGTCGTTCTCTATGATAAGAAAATTCTTTTGAAAATCAAAGGGAAGATTTACAAAGCAGCTGTGAGAACTGCTATGATATATGGATCCGAATGTTGGCATTTAACCATAGATATATGCAGAGAATTGCAGGTAGCAGAAATGAAAATACTAAGGTGGAAGTGTAGACCACACACCCGGCGGTAGGAGAGCTGATTCAGAATGATGCAATCAGAAGGAATGTTGATGTATTTCCGATCGAGGATAAGATGCGAGAAAACCAGTTTAGGTAATTTGGCCGTTTGCAAAGGATGTCGGATGATGCACCCATTTAGGATATGCAAGTTTTGGGAATGTTGAACCGGCTATGAGAAGGCGAGGAACGTCCAAGAAGTGTTGGAATGAGACTATACGAATGGATCTTAGTTTTTTTAGATCTAAGTCCGAGATTGACCCAAGAGAGATCTGAATGGAGGCAAAGAATCCATGTAGCGGGCTCTACTTAATGTAGGAGAAGGCTTTGTTGTTGTTGAAAAAAAATATGCAGCAATAATGGAATTTTTTTATCATCCACACAAAAATCTCAAAAATTAGCATGAAATGATTATAGGATCAATTATGCAAAAATCTAGAAATAAATGCCTTAAATACTAGGTTAATCAGTTAGAGCTAGGATATGCTTGATATTTTTATATTTGTATAACAATATTTAGGTTTTTAAAGTGAAGATTCATCGCCTGTGTATATCCTAAATTTTTGTAGGGATATGGATGTACTTAATATCTTCAATATATGACATCAAAAGGATTGCTTATTTACTATGGTAGATAGCTGGTATACACACAATTTTTTTTTAAAAAAATGGCGAAGCCTTCTCCCACTATAAATAGGCTCGGCTAACTGGATTCTTACTCAAATCCATGTTAAAAGATTCGACTACTATTGTCAACCATCTAACGCAACCCCCACAAGGGGATTTAAACTCTGATAACATAACCTAGAATTTAGATCCTCATTATCTAAACGGACCCAGAACATATCATTGGGAAGTGATTCAGTAATTCAACCTTCATGAATCATTTTTTCTTCTTTCATTCCGGGTGACCCCCCCCTGAAGTATAAGTAATGGAGGAATAGTCATATAACTGATATTTCTTTTCCAGTAATAAGTGACACATCATGGGTGACCTTTTAAGTGGATATACACACAATTTATAAATAAATAATGTACAGAGATGTATGTATTAATCATAGGTTAGGATATTAAATATATATCATTTGAGGTGATCTTTGTGTAAAAATTTATTTTCCTATTTTTTATAGATTAATAAATAACCTTACAATTACTTTGACAAATATTTATTATATATTACATAAAAAACTATGTTCATGATCTTGTAGCTGCCATTGTTTTATTGTGACATTTACATCCCAGAGATTGTTTTATTGCAAAAAAAATACTTAAAGTAATATATCGTATGGAAAATTTTATACACAATGAATTTTGGAATATTTATAAATTACATGCTCAATTTTATAAACATCGTTATTATTCCTTTGATTAAGTAATATTGCTTATTCTTACACCATAGATCATGTGATTAACTCCTATCTATTTAATCGGTTTTCGTTAAAAAAAGTGTATAGAGGAAGAAAAGACTTGACGCGGTCTTCCTCCTTATTATATGTGGATCCCAACACGTGTACATATACATCCCCTGAGACCTCCTATTCGCAACCATCTGAACCATATGCTTATGGTCAACCAGCTTGGGGTTCCCATTGAAGGATATGGTTAGATCCTCAAGCGCATCACGGAAGCGTGAGCGTCGTATCGAATACGACGAGGAGCGACTAGTCGCACTAGTTGCTCGATGCAACGAATTAAAAAATCTTCTTACGACGAAACCACATGATCCAAGAACACTTCTCGGATCGTTTTCGTCTAAACCAACAAACAAAGTAATTAGAGGATTACCTCTTGAAGCGTGGTTGCGATCAAGTCTCTAAACTAAAGAGACCCTCCCTGTCTCA